>MU278359.1:543669-560104 GCA_022385755.1 Trametopsis cervina | reverse complement strand
CATCAAGTCAGATGCATCCCTCTTCATCCTCTCCAGGGACACTGTGCGCATCATCATGCCTGTCTACACCGATGATATCACCATTGCCTCCACTTCTCCTTCAGAATCCGACTGCATTGTCCAGGAGCTCTCCCAGCACTTCAAGTTGCGAGATCTAGGCCCCACTTCATGGCTACTGGGTATAGAGATCATCAGAGACCGTCCTAATCGCTCCATTTCGCTTTCCCAACGCCAGTACATTGTGGACATGCTTGAGACCTGGTTTCTCTGACTGTTCATCTGTGCACACTCCCATGCTCCCAAACACGCATCTGACTACCAAGGACAGCCCTACCACTCCTGAGGCGCATGCTGCCATGTCTGACATCCCCTACATCAATGCTGTTGGTTCTCTCATGTACTTGGCCACCTCCACTCGTCCTGACATTGCCTACACTGTCTCTAAACTTGCTCGCTTCAACTCCAACGCTGGTCTCCCTCATTGGGCCGCTGTGAAACATCTGTTCAGATACCTGAAGGGCACCATGGATTTGAAGTTGACATATGGTCCAGTCCAGTCGACTTCAGAGCTCTTTTTGACTTTCTCAGATGCAGACTATGGGATGGATCCAGACACTCGTCATTCGACTGGAGCCTATGTGGTGTGCATTGGGACTGGAGCGGTTGATTGGAGCAGCAAACTTCAGTCAGTAGTTGCTCAGTCTACTACAGAGGCTGAGTACATTGCTGCTGTGGATGCTGGCAAGGAGATGATGTGGATGCGCAATCTGTTGACCGAGTTTGGCTACAAACTTGGTTCTGATGCGTCTACCCTTTACATGGACAACAACTCTGCGATCTCTGTTGCCAAGAATCCAGAGAAGTTCTCTCGTGTGAAGCACATGGACCTGAAGCTGTATTGGCTGAAGGAAACTGTGGAGAGTGGGCAGATTCGACCAGTTTACTGCCCCACAGCAGATATGCCTGCTGACTTGCTCACCAAGGCTGTTGCTGGTGTGAAGGTGGAACATCTGCGCAAGCTCATGGGCTTGCAGTGATGTGTTGGGTTCAGGGGGAGTTTTTATGCTGCAGAGACGTGCTGCATGCAGGGGGAGTGTTGGATAATGCCTGCTAAGCACTTGTCTCTATTTTATTTCGTCTTTTATCACTCATTTTATCCCTTATGTCGAGTATAGACCCCTTCCCTACCTTCCCATGGACTGTCTACACCCTCCACTATTTTTCCCTATTTTTCCTATTTTTCCCTGACCTCTGGAGGTCATTCTACTAGTGTAACTTCGACTTAGCAGTATTCTGCTTGTTTCTCGGTGTTAGCCGAGTTTAAGCGCCCGTAGTCGCTCACCCTGCAGCCTGAGACCTCTGAGCCTCTCTCAGTTGCTCATCTCAGACTGCAGGTCAGTAGTCCTCTCTCTCTTCAATACTATCTTAGTTGCTGCAGTATAAGTCTGTCAGACCCTGTTCTGGTTGAGTATATCTCCCAGAACAACATTGCTGGGTGGGTACTGACATCGAGCATGAGAATTTCATCAGTACCAGTCTGAAGCGGTCCATAGAGGAATGAGGCTGAACCAAGAGCAAAAGGCTAAACTCAAGAGTTAGAGTCACAGTGACAGTTTTATACAATATAGTTTTGTTCCTAGACACTCCATTGGGCCTTTGCTTCACTTCCAGTTTGGACAAAGACAGCTGCAAGAAGGGGTCCAGAGTGCCAATAACAACCTTTGGATGCTGTTGAATTTGCTCAATACAGTTAGAAATACATGCTGATGTTATGTCAAGAAAGATAGCAGGAATCTATTTAGTATTCCATAAGAGCCAGTACAGTGCACACCTTGTAAATAAGCCTTACTTCCTGGCAAGGTTTTGATGGATGCCATGCAGATCTGTACTTGTGTATGTCAGATCCTCATTCACTCGTTCCTCATTGTCTATGTTGCATTGACCTGGTTCCAAACAGTGAAACAGATCTACAACATTCTCTGCTAGTTATTCTGGAGCAAACATTGCTTATGTACCAGCAGGTACAGTTCTGCACTGGAATTTGGTAACCACCAATTCTGACTTCATTTCAAAAACATCACAACTAAACACAGGTGCTGGTTCTCTGCACAACAGGCATTTGGTCAGCATCACATTTGCCATCTATGGGTGTACATGACCAACACAGCTCTTTACAGCCAATTCCACTTCTGGTATCCCTTGATTTGGGTCATCTGGATAGCACTGGACTGTATTCTCCAAACAGGAGTGGGACATGATTAGAAACATACATAGTCATAAATTCACACAGCATAGAGATATACTCGCCTATGTGCCCTCCAAATCAATGCATCCTTCTGTTGTTAGGGGAGTTACGCTCAACGACAAGAGCCTGACAAGCGCTCCACCATGACTGACAATAAGAACACCACTGTACCTGACAACGAGGAGTTCAAGATGAACAACCATCAGAAGTAAAATTTCAAGGCTGGTGTTCACACTCCTCAGGATGTTTCCAATGATGTGAGTGACAACAGTAAATCTATGTTCTATGTTAGTACTGTAGTACCTTGTTCTTGTGGTACACTGTGTGCATCTCATTTCTTCAAGGATTTGATCAAATTAAAGTGACATGTGACAAATTGCGCTATAGATCACTGTACATGCCTTCCTTGCCATGAATCCACCAGTTACCCAGCACCTATTTAAGTGAGAGTAAGTGGCTTACCCAATCACACAGTATGGAGTCTCTGGAATGCGCATACATCCTGAAATCTACCCAAGACCACACTTTGCAAAGCTAATGCATAGTTTCATCCATGTTTGCACAGATTGGCAACATTAATGAGAAGGCCTTCTGCAATGTCTCTACAGGTTCAAGACTGGCTGGACCCTTCAATATAACACTCAACATACTGATAGGGGTACAACTTCCCTGTGTGAATTTACAGCATGTGCACCATCCACAATCTTCCTGCAATCCCCTCTAGTACTTAAAGGTGCTTCCAGAATGATCAGTATCAGTGATTATCCCTTGTGCATCGTTGAAGGTCAGTCGTTTGTGCTGTGGCTCTTCACATAATTTAATTACTAACATCTCAGGTTTTGGCTGCTTTGAGCAGTGCCAGTGCTCTAAATGCTGTAAATGATCATTTAACTCATGTTTTGTATGCTAATCTGTGCCTGTGTGAGAAAGCAGCATGATCGCCGTCATCAGAATTGGCTTGTTTGAAGACTGGTGTAGCAGTGTGGCATCTGCATGAAAAAAAGAAATGAACAAAGATCACACAGACAAGCCTGACAGTCTGGTTGATGTAGATTGGCACTGATGACTCAAGATGTGATTGCAGACATGAGGTGGCTGAAAGTACTGTGAAAGTCTACTCATGCGCAAGAAAATGACGTGACAAAAATAAGGCAGTCTACAAGTGGGAGGAGAGGAAGTCGCCTGCGAAACCAAGCTAAAAGCTAGCATGAGATGTAGGACAAAAAATAGCAGAATGGTGACTAGAGAGGACGCTTGTTCAAGGTTGAGCTTACTGCATGTGGAAGACAGACAGACGGAGGTAACTGATGAAGGCTCAGAAAGCTGGACAACATTAGCAATGGAGGTCAGTTGTTTATTGCAATTACTGCTCACATAACGCTTCATTCAATCCACACACCTCATTGCAGCACTTCACACATTCCTTCAAAGGCACTATAACATATTTCCAAACCTCCCACCACTTGGTGGTGTTGGCCAGTTGCTGTGGCTGTTCCAACGATGGGTTGGTTGTGTTTGGCACAGGGAGTTGTTCACCTTGGTGAGTATCTTACATAGTGTACACTGTCGTAGTGGGTAGGGCATGCTGTCTGGTTGAATGGCTGTATGGTGAGAGTGCCTTGCCACAGCCCAACGGGGATGAGTGCGTTCACCAAAGATACAGCGGTGGCAGACACTTACAGAGGGGTAGGGTAGGAGTGAGCGTTAGTGGACATAGATACCTTCTAGATAGGACAGCAGAGTGATATTGTAGTTAATGTGCGTAACTTAGGAATAAAGGATAAAAGATGCAGAATCAAACACTGAGCTGAAGTCTCCACAAAGTTTGCAATCTCACCACCCTGCCAAGCTCTACTAGCTTTCTGATCAGTAGAGAGGGTGACTTGGTTTTACACCACTCTAGATCAATGTCAAGATACTGGGGGTCATGCAGATTGACATCGGTTTGAGTAAGTAGGAGAGCATGCCTCACCCCTGAGCAACAGCATTCCACTACCCTAAATCTTCACACCTATCACTGTATATCCATAATCTCCTCCCCTCTACATCTATACACTCCTATCCAACTTACCGCCATCATCACTCCCGCTGCATGACACCAGCAAGTATTCCGTAGTGCTGGATGTCAAGCTTATGACAGGCAGTGAAAGGCAGCCAACCTTAAATATAGCTTGCTCTCTCACCATCCAAAGAGCTTGTACTACATTATACATACATGTAGCAGATGGACAAAATGGATTCAGTATGGCTTAACATAGCTATACTACAGAAACTTGTTGTTTGTGGTAGAGTTCACAGCTTGAACAGGGGGATTTATGCAGATAAATGCATTGCATGCCAATCAAAATTAATCACATTGTCTTGAGTGATGAAGATAGTGTTGTTCTGGGAGCTATACGCAATCAAAACATCTGACAGACTTATACTGCAGTCTGAGATGAGCAACTGAGAGAGGCTCAGAGGTCTCAGGCTGCAGGGTGAGCGACTATGGGCGCTTAAACTCGGCTGACACCAAGAAGCAAGCAGAATACTGCTAAGTCGAAGTTACACTAGTAGAACAACCTCTAGAGGTCAGGGAAAAATAGGGAAAAATGGAGGAAAATAGTGGAGCGTGTAGACAGTTCATGGGAAGGTAGGGAAGAGGTCTATACTCGACACAAGGGATACAATGAGTGATAAAAGACGAGATAAAATGGAGACAAGTGCTTAGCAGGCATTATCCAACGCATCAAGCAACTTGGAGTAGAGGAGCTTCTTGAGCTTAAAGCTTCAAGATTGGATGTATATGTAGTCATGTCTGCAATAGAATTAGTGAGGTCAGCCATTGTGAGGACATGCTACACTTGACATGTATGCAAGAGTGCTACACAGAGTTCATCCATGTAATTGATGGGGTTTGCTCATTGGTGATGGAGTGAGGCTAGATTGAGTACAACTTAATTGCTGTAGAAAGGACCAATTGGAGAGATGAAGTGTTGTATCCTCAGTTTGCATCAATAAATGAGAATGACTTAAATATGTTACAATTCATGAAGTACAAAGACAAGAATTGTTTCAGTAACATTTGGCATATTGGGGTTCTGCCAAATGTGATGCTTTTTGTTCCCAATGCGTGGGATTTTTGTTTGAATACACTTTTACAAGCATCTTTTATTATCATATTGCATGCTTTTGATGATATTAGTAGCAGTTATTGATCCATTACCATTTTGTATAGTTGGGCGCTTGTTTGAGACTTCAAAACTTCTTTGATTTTTACAGCCTCACCATATTAGAGTTTCCCAGCAATTTATATACCAGTATGTAGCCATGACATTGGGCTACACTGTGATTATCTTTATTAAGGAAACTATGCAGAATTGAGAGCAGAAAGTGAGAAACACATATGCCCTTTTTAGGACTTGGGTGAGCAGGCCAGCAAGTGGCAGGTTACGATTCCTGACATCTTTATATGTCTTAAAATGTATGCAATACATCAAGCAACTGTGTCTGTTTAGAAAGCAGCAATGTTTTATGGATAAAGATAATTTAATAGTGAAAAAACACTTTATATAATGTATTGCCCACTATTGAAGTAATTTGAAAGGTCACATAACTATAACTATACATTAAAAGGACACATAAAGGACTTTGAAGACTGTGTGGAATTTATAGTAATTTTTTGAGTGTGATTTAAGACTTTACAGTCAATGTATAAATTGTGGGAAAGGAACATCCCAATGTGGGAAATGTATGCTTATGTAATCTGATGTCATCGCCACAAACCATTTTTCTGTAACTATATTATTAAGCTCAGAAAGTGCAAAACATAGCCAGAGCATTGAATTTTAAGGGTGTCATGACTTTAGAAGTGCAAATGAAGATGTATAAATGGCTCTATAGGCTGAGCAGAATTTAATGTGATTTTTCCGGATTTTTCTGGATTTTATTTGAAGCTCTACAGTCATTTTATTGACCGTGAGAAAACCACTTCCAAATGCGGACAACGTCCGCTTAGCTAATCTGATGTCATTGCTACAAACAGTTTTGCTCTAGCTACATTATTGAGCTCAGAAAGTGCAAAATACTGCCAAAACATCGAAATTGGAGCCATATTTCCGCATTTGGGCAAGTTTATTTTAGCTCTAGTGACTTCAATTTTGAAGCCACACTGTTAGTGTTGATACTGATAGATTGTGCTATACCATGGGTACCTCCTAGAGGGGTCAGATACGGGCGCCTAATTTGGTAAGTAAGCATTGCTTATTCTATAACAAATATTACTTACTTCATTCAATTACACGGTAGCAACTCATACTTACTTAATAACAATGTGTACTTACTTATGACTAACCATTACTTATCAAGTAACAAAGTGCACTTACTTGGTAACAACCTTTACTTATTAAGTAACAAAGTCTACCTATTAAGTAACAACTTCTACTTACTGGCTACAGATTTGACTACTTGCTTATTAATATTACTGATAGACTATAACCATGCTACATTACATATAGTCAATCAGTTGTGTTACTTGTTAGCTGATAGCTAACCTGTTTTTATTTGCCCAAAGGTTTAGTATGCAATGATACGCTTGTTGGGCGCTTAATTGAACGGTTGGGTATCGGATTAAATCTACTGAGACATGGTATGTGGTCTCATGGACTAGTGGTAGCAGTTCATGAAAATGCTTCAGGTGTGCTCTGGTTCAATTCCCTTCAAAGCCATTTTTCCCCTGGGCCGGATTGTGCTTTAGATAAGGTCTGTTTATCAGCTTTCTAGTTTATCTTCGGCGTCTATTGTTTCCATTAAAATATCAGGTCATTCCTGCTTACTTTCTGCTCATGAGGCCGCTCTGATAGGCCTGTACCATTGTGGCTGAACTTTATTTGGCTGTTTTCGCTAAAATTGGCTGTAGAGCCTCCAATAAAATCTGGACAAATATGGAACAATCACCAGAAATTCTGGAAGGCTTAGTAACCCCATGTCACATGATCACATCACTCTCCCACGGTCATGTGATCTCGCAAATTGCGTTCTTTTGCAGACAAATGCATAAAATACCTTATACAGAGCTTATTAAAATGTGGAAAAATGCGCTAAAATTAGAACACATTATGTAATACACTTGGTGAGCAGGCCGGCAAGCGGCAGGTTACGATTCCTGAGACCTTTATATGTGTTAAGATATTTCCAACAAATCAAGCAACTGTTTCTGTTTTTTTATGAATAAAAATAATTACTTTACAGTCAATTTATAGACTGTGGGAAAAAGATGTCCCAATGTGAAAATGTGCGCTTATGTAATCTGATGTCATCACTACAAACTATTTTGCTGTAGCTATATTACTAAGCTCAGAAAGTTCAAAACATAGTCAAACCATCAAATTTTAAGAGTGTCATGACTGTAGAAGTGCAAATGAAGATGTATAAATGGCTTTATAGGCTGTAAAAATTTTAATGTGATTTTTCCGAATTGTTCTGGATTTTATTGGGAGCTCTACAGTCAATTTATTGACCGTGGGAAAACCACTTCCCAATGGGGAAAACGTCCGCTTAGCTAATCTGATGTCATTGCTACAAGCAGTTTTGCTGTAGCTCCATTATTGAACTCAGAAAGTGCAAAATACTACCAAAACATCGAAATTGAAAGCCATATTTCCGCATTTGGGCAAGTTTATTTTGGCCCTAGAGACTTCAATTTTTCCGCAATACTGTTAGTGTTGATTCTAACACAGTGTACTATACCATGGGTACCTTCTGGAGGGGTCACATATGGGCGCCTATTTCAGTCAGTAAGCATTGCTTACCCAGTAACAAATGTTACTTACTCCATTTACTTATTGATAACAAGTTCTATCTACTTGGTAACAACTATTACTTACTCGGTAACAATGTCTACTTACTTGATAACAACTTCTGTTTACTTGATAACAGTCTCTACTTACTTGATAACAAGTTCTACTTACTTAGTAATAAATTCTACTTCCTTCATAATACACCTCTACTTACTCAATAACAAACCTACTTTGCATGTTAACAAAAGCCACTTACTTGATAACAAACCTTTACTTACCCGGTAACAACTTTTGTTTATCCAGTAATACAGTAGTAGTTACTCATTAATACATACTTCATAGCTAGTGTGATGTCATCACTACAAACAGTTTTGCTCTAGCTGCATTATTGAGCTCAGAAAGTGCAAAATACTGCCAAAACATCGAAATTGCAAGCCATATTTCCGCATTTGGGCAAGTTTATTTCATCCCTAGAGACTTCAATTTCTAAGCAATACTGTTAGTGTTGATAATAACAAGGTGTACTATACCATGGGTACGTTCTGGAGGGGTCAAATCCGGGCGCCTAATTTGGTAAGTAAACATTACTTATTTGGTAACAACTCCTACTTACTCAATAACAACTCTTACTTACTCAGTAACATATATTACTTACTTGCTAACAACTCCTACTTACCTTATAACAAATCCTACTTACTCAATAACACTAAATGCTTACTCTATAACAAAGCGCTACTTACCTGGTAATACTCCTTACTTACTCTGTTACATACCTCATTTGTATCAAATGTGGTCTTCACATGTCACAGTAGTTCAGTGGTTAAGTGCTCTGTTTTGTCTGTGGCCGGCCTGGGGTTCAAATCCTGCTGGCTGCATTGCATGACTCATCAAGCTTATCCTGCCCACCACTGAAGCGCTGAAATCCCGGCGCTTCAGCGGTGGGTGGAATAAGTACTCTTACAAGGTGCCCAGTGGCCTCCAGCGGCATTTATGTGGCCTTATTTGGCACTTTTTTGGGCTGTTTTCGCTAAAATCAGCTGTAGAGCCTCCAATAAAATCGGGAAAAGTCTGGAAAAATCGCCAGAAATTCTGGAAGGCTTAGAAACCCTCTCTCACACGATCACATGACCTTCCCACGGTCATGTGACCTCGTAAATCGCGTTTTTTTGCTAGAAATTGCACCAAATGCTACATACAGAGCTCAATAAGATGCGGAAAAATGCGCTAAAATCAGAATATATTACGTAATACATATTAGCATACAACTGAGATGTCGCTTGTCCCTCATATGCTATGTATTAAGTGAAGGGCATACATATAAAGGTGAAGACAGACCGTGGGAGTTTACCTGCCCAAAATGGAAGGTGTGCGCTTATCTAATCTGATCCTCCCACTGTGTACGGCTTTGCAGTAGTTGCATTATTAAGTCCAGAAAACACAAAATACTCAAAAAGCATCAACAAAGTAATCACTTCAGGCCTATAAAATAACGCTGAGGCATAGAATACATATGAAATGAAGGGGGTTCTTTGCTAGAAGTGTTTTATGAGCCAAACTGAGGCCCATCAAAGTTGGGCGCCTATGTCTCAAAAAGGGCATATGTGTTTTCCATCTCCAGTTCTCGGTCTTGCATAATTTCCTTAGCAAAGGTGACTACAGTGTAGCCCAATGTCATGGCTACATGCTGATATATGAATTGCTGGGAAACTTTGGAATGGGGAGGCTGTAAAAATCGAGGAAGTTTTGTAATCTCAAATAAGCGCCCAACTACACAAAATAGTAATGGGTCAATAACTGCTTCTAATGCCATCAAAAGTATACAATATGGTAACAAAACATGCTTATAAAAGTGTATTCAAACAAAAATTCCCACGCATTGGGGACAAAACTGTCGATGTCGCAAAACCCCAATGTGCCAGACGTTACTGGAACGATTCTTTTCTTCGTACCTCAGGAATCGTAATGTGGGCATATGTCTGAGATGTTACATGGCTGTTATAGCTTGAGTATTGAGTGAAACCTAGACATATAAAGGTATGGACAGACCGTGGAAGTTTGACTTCCCAAAATGGACGGTGTGCGCTTATCTAATCTGATCCTCCTACCATGCACGGCATTGCTGTAGCTGCATTATTAAGCTCAGAAAACACAAAATACTCGAAAAACATAGACAATGCAAGCTTTCAAGACCCATAAAACAGCACTGAGGCATGGAATACACTTCAAATGAGAGGGGCTCTTAGCTAGAAGTGTTTTATGGGCCAAACCGAGGCCCATCAAAGTTGGGCGCTTATTTCCCAAAAAGGGCAATTGTGTTTCCCACTTTTGACTTTCAATTCTGCATGGTTTCCTTAATAAAGGTGACCACAGTGTAGCCCAATATCATGGCTACATGTAGGTACACAAAGTGGTGGGACATTTTAGAATGGGGAGGCTATAAAAATCGAGGAAGTTTTGTAATGTCAAATAAGCGCTCAACTACACAAAATGGTAATGGGTCAATAACTGCTACTAATGCCATCAAAACCATACAAAATAGTAACTAAATGTGGTTATAAAAGTGTATTCAGACAAAATTCCCACGCATTGGGATCAAAAAGCGTCACATGTCGCAAGACGTCAAAGTGCCAGACCGTACTGGAACGATTCTAACTTCGTACCTCAGGAATCGTAAAATAGGCGCTCAACTTTGATGGGACTTGGTTTGGCTCATAAAACACTTCTAGCTAAGAGCCCCTCTCATTTGAAGTGTATTCCATGCCTCAGTGCTGTTTTATGAGTCTTGAACTGGATTGCGATGGATGTTATTCAATACGCAATCCTCGCAAGGGGTTTCCGTGCAATCAGTAATGGGAGTTGTAATAACAAGTTTTGACGTCTCGAGTAGTTTCTTAATCTGGAAATAGCTTATATGTCCAAGTTTCTTGTGAAGTTCAAGCAGTGTTATTTCAGAGTTATGCACAGTTGCTAAAGAAGCCATACGAGTGGATGTGAGGGAGTACAAATCATTTAATTTCTTAACCACGGCTACACAAGTTGAATTGGAGTCATATATAGTACAAGTATTTCGATAGAAAGAGAAACGATAATCAGAATCCATTTTGGAGACACTGATTAAAGTGAAGGGTAGCAGTGAGTTATAGTATACGTTCTTTAGCAGCATTTGAGTAGGCTTACCATTTTCCTGTTCCACGTTCAAGACCAGATCGCCAGCGAGTTTGAGTACTGGTTGTTCTGAGTTGGCGACAGTCAGTATGATAGTTGGTATGGTATGGACGCTAATGAGTAGGTCGCGATAAGGTGTACAATGAATAGTAGCACCAGTATCGATCACATGGATCGACTTGTCAGATGACAAAGTCGCGAAAAGTGGTAGTAAAGTGGAAGTGGAAATGGTAGTAGGACTTACGTGCATTTCGACGTCAGCATCAGACAGAGAGGCAATCCACGCACTCTGGCTGGTTCTACTGCCCGACGCGATAGGGGCAGAGGTAACGTTGGCCGAAAGACCAGTTACAGTAGTGGAGGCAGAGGCGGCCGACTTCTTCTTGCCACAAGCAGCAGAAGCAACACTCTTGCGAATAATGCCTTTGGCCTTCATGGCTGCTTTCGACTTTTCTGTCCAAGGCTTAGGACATGTTGGCGTCGTATGGCCAAGCTCGTTGCAGTTAAAGCATTTCCTTTGGCTTTGATCTGCTTTGTCTTTGGAGTAGGGCACTGCAGCAGCGTGAGCTGTAGAGATAGTTTTTGTCGAGCGTTCGACGTTTGGGCCTTTGTTCTGCGATACAAAGGGCTTAGTAGACGGCTTGTCACGAAGAACAAGCGTGGAGGATCCCTTCGACTCAGTAGTCTTGGGGTGCGTAAGTCGCCAGTTGTTGAACTCACGACGCAACTTGTTGATGAGTGCGGTGGGCTTGTAGTCAAACTTCTGGCCAGGTAGCGTGATAGCACGAACACCAGCCTCATAGCTCTAGCGAGTATGATTATATACGGGGGGAATGATGCCGACGATGGCAGAGTAGAAGATGTGCAAGGGAATCTTGATACCTTTAGTGATGAGTTTGTCGTGCAGGTTCTGCGTGTCGTCGAGTAGCTTGTCCATTTCGAAGATAGGACGGTGAAGGTGGAAGAGTTGGAAGATTTCGTTCGCATCTGAGACCGTAGTCTTTGGATCGAAGCGTTCGCGCAGTTTATCCATGAGAATATGGGGAATACGTTCGTTAAGGTAGTTGGCCATGACAGAGTCACTGATGTGGCCAGTCATGACATTGAAGACAGCTCGAGTAACTTCACCAGGCACAGTCAGGCCTCCGCGAAGAGCGTAGAAGTCCAGGACAGTGGACAGAGCAGTCTCGACGCGGAATTTCCACATCGGCCAAGTATCAGAGCCAGTGAGCCTGCCAACATCGACGAAGGCTTTGCTGATGTCACTCAGGGACATTGAGTAATCCTTATCCACTTGAGGGGGATAGGATAGTAAGGCCGACACAGATCGTGCCGAGTGCAAAGAGGGAGTTGCCGGTGGACCTGGAGGACCCGGCGGAGGAGGAGGAGATGGGGAAGGGCGAGCTGACTTCTTGCCTTGTTGCCTTCGGCGTCGTTCATCATCGCCCATGGGGTCGTCGCTATCATCATCTGGCGAGTTGGGGTGACGACGACAATGGTCATCTCGAAGAGTGTCGAATGGAGTACGACATCGATCAGCTGAAGGTGCAGAGACTCGACAAGAAGGAGGTGAGGACAATTCATTGTCATCTTCTTCTTCTTCTTGGTGCTCAGTCTCTGGGAGAGGAACAGTGGAAGTTCCAGCAGCAGGAGGGTCGCTTGACGGAGTAGTAGACTCCTTGGGAGGTACGATGCGAGTTGGTTTGGTTGTAGCTGTGCTAGACATAGTGAAAAGGGGCGAAGTAGGAGGAGGAGTTGGAGTAGGAGTGTAGACAGGAGTTTTCCTGCGAGTAGGATTTCGTGGACGAGGTTGAGGGAAAGTTCCTCGATAGAAGTTGGTTTGAGTGCGTTCTCGAGTGGAACGACGAGTTGGGGCTTGATCAGTGCGATCAGAGCTCATCAACTGAAAGAGATCAGTGTAGTAGAGAAGCTAAGAGCGAAGAAATGAGTTTAGGCGAGGCTCATAACCTTTTACGCAGGTTATGAGTTAGTTGAGCACGCAGGGAGGATGAGAGTCAGGAGAGAGAAGTGGGATCAAAAGATGAAGATCGTATTTGATAGCGGTATAACTTATATACTGTATCGCTTAGTCATCCATAGGGCATCAGGAGTAAGTATGTATGCATTAAGTGTGGATTATGTATTGACCACGTAGTGAGTAAGTATGGACTAAGTATTGAGTAAGTACGTATAAAGTCAAACAGAATTTGTTGCAAATAAGTAAATGGAGTAAGTAACATTTGTGTAAGGGAGATGTAGCACGGGGTAGGGTTGGACTGAGTACCTGGGCATCAGACAGTAGAACCGTAGATCTACATATATATGCAAGCGATCTCTGTAGGAGTTCTCCACCTTTTACTTTACTCCTGTACATCTTGTAGGTTCCGAATAGATTTGGTCAAACTTACATCAGCAGAGAACGTAAGAATTCGAGGGCAAACACTTATACTTTTTTAAGTTCTCGAAAGCAAACCTATAATAGTGCACACCGGCACCGGAGAAAAAACTGCCCATAGAAGATGAGTAACAACAAAAGAAAACCCAGATCAAAGATCCCAAAGTCCATCGCATCGCGAACAGATGCAGGAACTACGGCAACCGAGGCCAAGGACCCTGCTGGGAAAGACGATGTCGCAGCGCCAGGGGCCGCACAGGACCTGGGCACGACTTACTCAAACGAGGCAACAAAGTCAGAACAAGTAGCAAGGGCTGACGAAATTGGAAAGGAAGACACTCCGGCCCACGAAACGACGAGCAGCCCAGTGACTCGGAGTTGCTCAAGGGCATCGTCGACTAGCTCAACCAATGACGTTCAAGCCATCCTCACTCACCACCCTGCAAGTGCTTGTTTGACCGAGCCAAGGGCAAGGAGCTTCAAAACCCCCACTTCAGGACACGCTTGGTCTAACGAGCAAACTTCAACCAACCTCGATGCCATGGAAACAAACCTCGCGGAAAGGGGCAGGCTGAAAACTGCACCCTACGACCAGCCAGCTCGGGCCATTGAGCGAGACAGCATATATGCTCAGTCCAATGAGCAAGACACACACCGTGCTCGGTCCTATGAGCAAATCACCACGCAAGCTCGGTATAATGAGCAAAATACAGTCCAAGACTATGCAGAGGTGGCTCACACCAGATCTGTAGAAGTTGACAACTTGGAGGACATGTACTATGACCCAGAGAACCCAGAGGAATTAGGTCGACAAGAAGCAGGGGGAACAAGTTCATTTCCTTATGACTCGGCATCACGACAACCTCGCAAGCCTTGGGGACTCCCAAGATCACCTCCTATACTAGCTCGTGAACACCAAGCATTCAACAGCCAGACTCCTACACAAGCAGAGGCACGAATGCACAGACATAACGTACTTGCTCTCCCAACAGTTCCAGAAGTCGCATATCCCCCGGCACCTACCTCCAAACTTGCTGTTCTGGACGACATCATGCAAACTCAGTACTACCACCTCCATGAACTCAGAGACGAGATTGACGAACTCCATGCTCAAAGACAGCAGGACGTCGAGACACTTATCTGTCAAGTAGAGGCAGATGAAGACCGTTTTCAGTCTCTCTCAGCGCAGCTAGTAGAGACACAGAGAGAGCATAGTCAAGGAGTTCATCACGCACAACTCAGCCTACCTATACCCGCATCCCTCAGACTCAGAGACAACATATTCCCCAGAGACCAAGAGGGATGAGCTCGATTCATGCGAAACAAACAGGAAGCAGTGCCTAACGAGTCACCTCAATCATTATGGCACAGAAAGGACGAGTGAACTTGCTTTAGGGAAGCAGGACTAACCAATCGCAATGGAAGGGAACGAAATCCAGAAGCAGTGCATTGTAGAGTAAGGCAAGGGGGAAGGAGTCCGGAAGATAGAGGATCAGAGGATAGCAACTCAGAGGAACCAGGACGGAGGCCAATCGGATATAGCAATCGAGGCCATGGAACTCCGTTCAATGATGATGAGGCATATCAAGAAGACAATCCTCCATTCATCTCCCAAGTAGAGATGGTGAGGGTAGGCGTGAACCCAAGATATTCCGCCCCAGTGAGTACGCAGCGACAAGCTAGAAACCATACCCACACCATTGAGGCACAAGAAGCACCCGAGCCAGAAGCGTACGAAGAAAGAACTAGACAATGGATATCGGACATCTTCAGACAAGACCTGTCAGTCAACGCACATGACCTCCCCGTACTGAATCGCAATATCAAAGTGTCTACTCCTACTACATATGCAGGAGAAGATAATGTAGAGTCGTTTAGTGAGTGGGTCATCAATATAAGTAGATTCTTTTGCATGACGAGATTCGTGGGACAGTTCCTTGATCAAGAACACATCATTGTGCTCGGAGATCTACAATCTAAGCAAGCACTGCAGTGGTATAATGCGGAAGTGCGTGCACCGGAGTGGAAACAATGGACATGGACCTTACTGGGTGTCGTATATGCCTTACAAGAATGCTTTGTACACAAAGCTACCATGCAGCTTACATCAGAACGATACGAACAAGTACAATTCAATGCAATAACCGGAGTCGCAGGACTGTCCAATGAGATTATGAAGCATGCAGACCGCATGGTGCAGCCACCTGACGCATACTCGCTGAGAAAGAAGTTCATGAGAGCACTCCCACAGAACATAGCCATGCACCTCATCTTGGTGTATAAGCTCACTGCTGAGAACTCAACATACTCGAACCTGTTGAAAGGCGCCATTGAAGTTGAGAATGGCAATTGGGCGATGGAACTATATCGCAGAATACATGATGGTATCACTCATCAGGCTACTGGGACAAGGTGCTAATAGCCCTCATGTCATCTATATGTGGAGGCTGCTAATTGCACCCCTCCCTTGATAGCCTGAGTCACCTACGGCTGCTTAGGATCAACTAGACGGGCGCTTTGGGCTTTCTAATAGGTTGCCCTGGGCTGATCTGGGAGACCTATATAATAGCTTGGTAGACCACAGAATAATACCGCATCATAGGGTATCTGGGGTCCTTGATGTCTATTTGAAGCCTTGTTCATAAATTTGTTATACTATCATTAATGACTACTAAGCTTTGGTTACTTAATAACAAATGATAGTAATATGTTTTCTTACTCAATACAAATAAAGTTGTTACTTATTGAGAATATGCTTATTACATAGTCATAGATCTTTATTTCCCTTTAAGGCAATTAATAGAGTGTTAATAAAGGACTGACTACATAGTGCTATAATGGTAGAATAGTAAA